>JASANB010007048.1:0-20253 GCA_030248155.1 Sabatieria punctata
TGCCGATTTATTTACCAAATCCAACAAAATTAGCTGGCCCGTTAGATTTAGGTACATTGTACATACAATGTATTTGACAATCGCTTGTACGGTCCCTCACCGCGCAAAACCGTCTAAACAACAAAAATTCCGTTTATTTTTGGAATTCCTCACTGATTCTTAAGGTGTGCTGGTGCAGACGTTTTTTCAGACTTTTTGTAGTGGGAAGATTTGTAAGTAGTTCCAGTTTATTTATTGTCGGTCTAGCTGATCGTCTAAAATGCAACGTCGTGGCCGTGGTCGTCCAAAGACGGGATTCGGCGTTCTTTAGGAACAAAAAGAAATAACAAAGCTAATCTATAAATACGAAGCGAGAGAAATTCTGCCGGAAAGAGATCTGATCTGGCTGACGCAATTTCGTGTTTATTGGGAATCAGAGTCACAAAATGTAGCTGTTCATGCGTTCTTGACCAAGCGCAAGAAGAAAATGCAGGCTCAACAGGTAATTTCGGTAGATAATGAAGTAATTTGTCTTTAAATATTTGAAATTTACTTATGCGGCCCAAGTGACAGAACTGACAGACAGAAAGTGAGAGCCTCATCACACGTTGCTTGCTTCTTTTATTGCACGTATTTTGCTGGGCCTTTTACTTTTTTCGGCTTCACGAATGCGTATTGAGTGTTCTAAGAAGAGAAGTAAAAGAAATTTTAGGGTGTACTCTAGAAAGGTCAACGCTGATTCAGCAGTGCGTATAACAAAGAAACCGTTTTTATGGCTGTGTTTACTTCTGGAATTCTTGGTACGTAAATCAAACTCACACGAGTAAGGCACCACTGTTACTTGTTATTGTACGAATCGGCTTCTGTGTTTCTCACAGATTTCTATGTTATGCTCTATAGACGCCATCAGATGCTAACTCTGCTCGAGGAGAGGCTTGGTTGGAACCGCCTTTGTCCTATACAGATTAAACAGTGTTAACTAACCTCCAGCCATGTGGGTCTTTGCTTAAGGTGGGTTCACATAGTCGGTCGGCGTCGGCAACGCGGCAACTCGGGAAATCGACTCCAATTTGAGTACACACATAAGCGTGCAGCAGTTCACATAGTCTGTAATGCGTCTGGAGCCGTTCCAGACGGCTAAAGACTTGCCGATGATTTGCCCAAATCCCAAATCGCCACGACGCGATTTACAACCTTTTATGGCCGCCAAGCGTTCCCGACCGATTAAACAGTGCGCTGAGCATGCGGCCGGTTCACATAGGCGCGGTCGGTCGGGGATGGACAGGCGCTAATCACACAGCGGCACTGCTGACCAGAACACTTGAGCAGCTGTAGATAAACCGTTTTAAGCAAAAAGCAGATAGTCACTGCATGCATATTACTTTTCTCTGCGCTCTCTGTGAAATCGAGAGGCGAAAATCGAGCTGTGACCCTCTGAGCCAAAAGCACCGAAATCAAACTTGGGCTTTTCCATTCAGAAAAATTTCGCAAAGATGTCTCCGTAGATAAATACACAACACTGCCTCAGCTTTACGCCTGCGTTAGAGCTCATAGAACGGCCCATTCTGTCACCGGTACAGCGCAAATGACTCAAATGCCTGTGCTCACTAGACTTTTGGGGCGTCAAAATACCGTAATTATCAGGTAGGCTGGCCGGTTCCAGATGCCGACAAGAGACTATGTGAATTGCGTTTTAACCCAGTTCTTCTCCCCCGCTATACCGACGCTCGGCCCCGATATTTTGCCCATGGCGTTGCCGACGCCGACCGACTATGTGAACCCACCTTTAGGGGGCGTGCAAAAATTACGTAATGGTATTTTTGCCCATTTTCGGACCCCCCTCCCCCCTGATAATCGCCCGTAATAATTTCCTGACCCCCTCCCCTAATTACGTAATAATTTGGCTACCCCCCCTAAATTTCAATTTTTGAAGAGTTAGAGCCGAAAATTTTCCGTTGAATTCTATGTAAAATGACGTTCTTATTAAAATAGCATCTGTATACAGTAACAATTGATAGTTTTCCTAGTTTTCTTTATTGATGAGCTACACGTACATGTACGTATAGTCTTAGTTTGACATAGAAGCCATCATTGGATGGCGTTTTGTTACTGACGGGGTGACGGATTGTATTGGAAGTGTTTTATGCTGGGTTTTAGGGCTGCTTCAATATTGCTTGACTGATAATCGATAGTCATAAACCAGAGTTCGTGCGGGACCCGAAAAGTCAGGGAATTTATTTGGTCTCCAGTTAGGGAAAAAATTGATAGCAGTGGAATCCTCTCTCGCCCAAAGGGCCCTGTCAGAGCTTTACACACCACCCTTTTGAAAATGGGACTTCTGACTTTCCACAACTACTACAACTTAACAGAATACCGGTTAAATGCGTTTTTCAGAGCAAATTTTTAAAAATTCTGAGCCTTGTTAGAATGTTCTCACTCTGATTGGTCGGGGAAATTTGACTTTGTTCAGCGAATTTTGCTCGGAAAAAGCCGCACGAACCCTGTAAAAGATCGAGTCGATAAGTGTTACCCTTATAAACTCTTAATAAGATGTCAAAGGTCACTCTTGCCATTTAGCATTTGAAAAATTGGAAAGCCCTGACGTAAACGGTAGCTACCTTCTCTAATCTAAACGTTCATCTAAGTGAAATCGAGAAAATTTAAGCCCAATGGCTTCAAATGGAGACTACAAGTACATGTACTGTACATCAAAACAATTAAAATTATGGCCACTTTAGTGATTTCTGCACTTTAAAAAATTACGTAATGAAGTCGCCAACCCCCCTCCCCCCACCGTAATGAATAGTAATCTTTTGGCGAACCCCCCTCCCCCCTCATGCCATTAAGTAATTTTTGCACGCCCCCTGTAATAAAACCTTATTGTGGATGGAGTTCTTCAAGACCCGTGGCCTCGGCGGATACGAGCAAACGGCGTGTTCCGGTTTCCTCCGTTCCGGTTTCCTCCATTCCGTTTTCCTCCATTCCGGTTTCCTCCGTTCCGGTTTCCTCCGTTAATTTTCCGGTTTCCTCCGTTTTGAAATTTTACTTTTTTGGTGCATATCTATTTCAGAAATTCAATTTTGAAGGCACTAACTATAAAATTAAATAATAATAAACTGTATTAACGCAAGATTTGAATAATAATTAACTGTATTAACGTTGGGTATTTTCTAGAAATTTCAGCTGTTATGCGGCACTTTGTCGCTTTCACTTGTTTGTTGCAATCAGTTGCATAATTGACGGCGATTAAATAGCGATTGGCCGCCGATGCCCTCAGGCCGACACTGACACTAGTAAAAGTGCCGCATACTCAGCGCACTGTTTAATTGGTCAGGAACCCTTGGCGGCCATAAAAGGTTGTAAATCGCGTCCTGGCGATTTGGCCAAATCATCGGCAAGTCTTTAGCCGTCTGGAACGGCTCCAGCAATTTAATAACAAATTTAATTTCTCGCGATGACTGTCAAACAAATTAAAATTATATCAAATTTCGTAAAATTGGCCTAGAAATTTGATATAAATTTGATATGAATTTGATATAAATTTGCTTGGTTTGGCAACTTCACTAACCAAAGTTTTGGCTACAAAACAACAAGTTCAGTCCAAAGATGACCTTGTTCATGCCATAGCAAAGATATCAACTCACTAAATGCTATTTTGTAGACCATTTGTCGCCATCTAAAGAAAGGTCAACTCATTTTGAAGTGACTTGACCCAGTTTTTGAGCTGTTTTTCTCAGGAATTTAGTATTGATTTTAGCAAATTTATATTTAATTCATATCAAATAACAAATTTGTATCGAATTAAGTTTCAGAATTGGGGTACCAAGCAAATTAACAGCAAGTTATTTTCTTCTGAAGGCTGAGCAAGCAATTTAATAGTTATTTAATTTCAAAATAAATTTACTCGGAAACACTACTACAGACTATGTGAACTGCTGCATGCTTATGTGTCTACTCAAATTGGGGTCGATTTCCCGAGTTGCCGCGCTGCCGACGCCGACGGACTATGTGAACCCACCCATGAACAGGCAGCTCAACACACTCACCACACAGTTCACACAGGTGCTCTGGCTGCGAACAGATTAGTGCAGTGTAACCTGCGCTTTGTCTGAGCCTGACCTCAAGGCAGCCGCAGCCAATCGCTGTTTATTAATCGTTGTCAATTATTCAACCAAGAGGGCAACAAATAAGCGAAAGCGACAAAGTGCCGCATAACTGTTGCAATTTCTGAAAAAACCCGAGTCTTGCGTTAATACAGTTTGTTATTGTTTAATTTTATAGTTAGTACGTTCAAAATTCAATTTCTGAAATAGATATGCACCAAAACAGTAAAATTTCAAAACGGAGGAAACCGGAAAATTAATGGAGGAAACCGGAACGGAGGAAACCGGAATGGAGGAAACCGGAACGGAGGAAACCGGAACGGAGGAAACCGGAACAAACCACGAGCAAACAGCAAGAGTTACCGCTGTGAAACCAACAAAGAACGCGTTGCACATTAAAACTACTCGTGCTCTAATAGGTTCAACCGAATTTTCGGATTTCGACGTCATCGTCAGGTCATGCGTATATGCTTAGATAGAAGACTCTGTTTCACTTCATAGCATTTCAGAAGCCGAAACAATCTGAAATTGCATTTAGACCAGTTTGGTACAGACCGCCTAAACAATGGGCGACTTTGATCGGGAGATATCAACGACGCACCGATGCGAGCGATGATTCGAGGAATGGACCACTGTAAACACTGGACAACCACAAGGATTTTTCCGGAAGTTGCGCAACGCGACTCGAAATACTACTATACTATATAATAGCTACTGGGAAATAGCAGAAGCATAACGCACATAGACTTAATTGTCGTTGTCTGCAGAAGCGTTACAACCTTGGACAGATGAAATTTTGAATTTGATTAAAGCCACTTTTTCTAATGTAAAATTTTGTATGGAATTGAATGGTGGCACTCCCAGGTCGCTCCGACCACTGGGAAGGGTGTATTTCGCGATTTCCTGAACCCTACTTTTTTTCAAAAAACCGAATTTCAAAAATGACAAAAACAGGATTTGATCATAGTTTATACATCATTCGATTCGCCTCATCGAGAGCTTTCGTTTAAAATTATTTCCAGCATGGGACAGACACTATGAAGGGTAGAAAAGTCGCGAAAACCGAAAAATACTCAAGTTTTTCCAGCTTTTTTGCATGAATTGGCTGTGTAACTTTTGACTAGGAGAAAAAGTTGTATATTTTGGTTATAAATTTTGAAACAGACCACCGTGCCCGTCTATAGGCAGAATTTCAGCTCGCTAACTAAACCCGCTTAAGAATTACAAATACTTTTATAACTGTAAGTAGGGACGATTTTGGTTTTCAAATGAAACAGGTGCTGATCGATGTTTTTGATTTAGCTTGTAGTGGCGGGCAGTGCATAACATAGCAATTACGTTTGTGAAAACTGTGGGAGACACAAGCAGCTACGATTACTACTTGATCCTTAAGTTCACTGGTTTGAACTGCGCGCTTGGTCTGTCTGTAGGCAGGCCGCCAACCCATATCATGATTATTGATTACTTTAGCCGCGCGAGGTGCGTCTGTGTTTTGTGTTGTGTGCATGCTGACGCTGAGTGTGGCTGGGTGGAGACACATTGTGAAGTGAACAAGCTAAATCATTAAACGGTTACAACAAATCCGAACCCTTGGTCTCTCTTTCAAGCTCGTTATTCTTGGCCGAATGGTAGATGTCTTTGCGTGAGGCTTCAACTGGATGGGGGAGAACCAGAACTTGTTTAGCCATTTCTTCGAGGTCAGCTGCAATTGCTTCACGCTCATCATCATCTTCTACTGCAGCAGCATCATACAACTCTTCTTCAATTGCACTGAGCTTTTCCTTCCTCAACTGCTTGCTCTTTATTGCTCCCAGCCGGGCCTTAATCATTCTTTCAGTGAGCCATTCAGACCTTTCAAACTGACCACAAGCACGCATTTTTGGGCAAGCTCAGGGATATTGATTCAGCGTGTGTCAGCACCTTGAACGTGCTTATTGAGAAACTCTATCACATTCGCTGACTTCACAATGTGTCTCCACCCAGCCACACTCAGCGTCAGCATGCACACAACACAAAACACAGAGTTTATGTTGTGAAGCACGTGAGTGAGGGCATCCACCAACACAAGCTCACAGACGCACCTTGCGTGGCTAAAGTAATCAATAATCATGATATGGGTTGGCGGCCTGCATATGGACCAAGCGCGCAGTTCAAACCAGTGAACTTAATTATCAAGTAGTAATCGTAGCTGCTTGTGTCTCCCACAGTTTTCACAAACGTAATTGCTATGTTATGCACCGCCACTACAAGCTAAATCAAAAACATCGATCAGCACCTGTTTCATTTGAAAACAAAAATCGTCCCTACTTACAGTTATAAAAGTATTTGTAATTCTTAAGCGGGTTTAGTTAGCGAGCTGAAATTCCACCTATAGACGGGCATGGTGGTCTGTTTCAAAATTTATAACCAAAATATACAACCTTTTCTCCTAGTCAAAAGTTACACAGCCAATTCATGCAAAAAAGCTGGAAAAACTTGAGTATTTTTCGGTTTTCGCGACTTTTCTACCCTTCATAGTGTCTGTCCCATGCTGGAAATAATTTTAAACGAAAGCTCTCGATGAGGCGAATCGAATGATGTATAAAACATTAAATTTTAAAATGCAGCCCGCTGTATGCGTCCGTTTGAAAATCGTGCTCTGTTTCAAATTTTCAAATGCATCGCTTTATGCTAATTTTCGGCCGATTTAAAATCTGACGACTTGTAAAGAAAGGATATTTTCGGGGCTCTCTGATGAAGTATGACCGAGGTTTCTGTCTCTTGACATGGTGGAGAACTATGATCAAATCCTGTTTTTGTCATTTTTGAAATTCGGTTTTTTGAAAAAAGTAGGGTTCAGGAAATCGCGAAATGCACCCTTCCCAGTGGTCGGAGCGACCTGGGAGTGCCACCATTCAATTCGATACAAAATTTTACATTAGAAAAAGTGGCTTTAGTCAAATTCAAAATTTCATCTGTCCAAGGTTGTAACGCTTCTGCAGACAACGACAATTAAAGTAAGTGTCTATTAAACTTTATCTCACCAAAAATCCGCAGAAAGAACAGGATCATACGTATCATAGACTGGAATTTATACAGTGTAATTTGTACACAGTTTCGTTGTGGCTTTATTCTTGAGCTGAAATGTACTGGTGAAGATGACCCAGAGGAGGCAAACTGTAAAGTTTAGGGATGCAAATGGTATAAAAATACCAAATACCAAATAATGAATGGAATTTTCTGAACCAAATAATATCATTTTTTGAAAATAGGTCATAAGCAATCTGAACTACTAATCCAAAAGATTATCTCTCTGATTTCATGACCCAAATCAAGCTTTACCACGTTCAGATATCCCTTGCACTACTAGAAAAGGAACTTTAACAAGCTCTATGACGTACTGAAGTTCATGATCACATGTCTGTCAGCTGAGCCTAGTCAAATAAGGACTTTTCAGTCATACAGGAAGCATCTCCGATGTACACGGCCC
This sequence comes from Sabatieria punctata, assembly GCA_030248155.1. Classification (NCBI taxonomy): domain Eukaryota; kingdom Metazoa; phylum Nematoda; class Chromadorea; order Araeolaimida; family Comesomatidae; genus Sabatieria; species Sabatieria punctata. The sequence goes on from JASANB010007048.1 coordinate 7,552, forward strand.
AGGTGAATTTTGGAAGTTTGGAAGAATAAAGAGGAAAATGAGCTCAAATGATGTAAAACATACCACGATCGCAAAATAAGCTGAATTATTAGCTGAAAGTCCAAGTAATTCTGTTAATTAAACTATTTGGTATTATCGGGTATTATTTGCTATACAAAAATACCAAATAAATACCAAATATACAAATAGTCTTTTTCCCTTATTGCGATGAAAATGAGATGACTGCAGAATTCGATTCTATTTCTTTATGAAGTTCAATGATGTTTTTTTGATGTTTCTAAGTCAACCAGGAGATATGGCCAGTCAATCTTTTCTAAAATCCCGAAAAAAAAGGGTAATATCGAATCGGCGCAAAGGTAATCGGCGCAAAGCGCAAAGCGCAAATTTACGGTACCAGCGCTAATGCGGGATAATTTTACATGTGCGTTCAGTACCCCAATTTACATTGGAAGAAGCCCGTTCCCCCACCCGCCAACCACCCTGACTTTATTAAAGCCTTGGTTTTAGCTTAGGCCTAGGTTCAATCTTAGCTTTTCAGGTTAAAAATGGCTATTTCGTGGGTGGAGGAATGGACCGGAATCATTTACATTAAAGCCTTGAACTGGAGTAGTCTAACTTAGCTTCTTGTTTGGAAGGTAACGCGAACGTAAAAAAAGTACTGCTGGGCTGGGAAAGTACTGAGATAATATTATTATAATAATTATAATCTCACCAGCAATCTGAGAGCACAGAAACTGGTGCTGCAGCGGCGAACCACATTTCTTATTTGCGAATCTAGAGAGTTATTTATTCTGTGTATTCTGTACGTTACGTTGTTCCTGACACGGGACCGGACGCTTTTAGACACGCCAGGCTTACCGCTTGAGAATCAAGGAAATCAAACATCGCTAGCAAACGAGTTGCATACTTTAACTTCAAAACAATTTCCAAGGCGTATTCACAGTACATCGTTCGCAGTTCTGTTTTATTGGTCGTATTTAGGGATGGGCACGAAAATTAATTTTCGTACTAGTACGAAAATTAAATCGAGAATTTTTAAATTTCGTATCGAATACGAATACGTAAATTGGAGAAATCTGAAAACGAAAATTAAACGAATACGAAAATTAAATATAGGTAACACGAAAATTAATTTTCGTTACGAATTTTAATTTTCGTTTCACGTATGGATAGCAATAAATCAGCTGAATTATTAGCAATTTAATGGATTCTAAACATACAAAAGCATTTTCACTGTAACAATGCAACCTCCAAAGCATTTTTGGACTTGTTGAACAAGTACTATAGAAAGCATTTTAATCTTTGTTAACCCAGGGAAGTAGTTCATCATGGTGCAAGTACAATCACTGTTTACTCCAACCATACACACTTTCTTGAGTCAGTATTTTACACACAACGCTTGACTGTCCACTTAGGGACAATCTCCTTGTTCAAAGCGCATACCACATAGGTACCTGCGATGTGTATGTGCAATATAAGCATAAAGAAGGATTGCGTTACAACAATCAAAACAGACTAGCGTTAGCGAGAAATCGTGCTGTACAGTTGTACACAAATGGTTGCATTCAGAACTGATATTTAAGGCATATTTTAATGATGAAAGGCCTAAACTGGGTCCCTATTGCAGTCTGCAACCTACCGTGAGAATACGAAAATTAATTTTTGTGGAGCAAAATGAACTCGTATCGTCATAACGAGAATTAATTTTCGTACTCGTACGAACACGAATTAGGCATTTTGATTTTCGTATCGACTAACGAATACGAAAATTAAAATGAGCAAATATTGATTTAACGAATACGAAATTCAAACGGATTTAATTTTCGTGCCCATCCCTAGTCGTATAGTCTAGTCAGTAATAGCGATCCGCGCGCCAGTCACTCTGAGTTCTCTCTTGGCTACGAATACGAATACCAAAATCAGCTGTAAAATTTGCAAACCATTTTTCATGTACGGCTCTGCCTTATTAATCCGGGCAATTTAGGACCGCCCGAATTTGCTATGATCAGACCGGGGACCGAGATTGTTAACTTTCACCAACTTATGAAAACCACACTTACGTTGTTGCCGCAGTAGCTTTGTTAGGCGTGCTAGTCACCGTCCCAGCATAATTATGATCGACGCAGACTTCGTCTTCAAGGAACGGTACCGTTTCGTTCATCTTTATTTCATTTACAAATGTTAAAAAGCCGTTCCTCTAGGACGGAAATGGGTGGAGCTAATGTATCTGAAGTTATTCTCGGCCTATACCCCACGCTGATGTGGGCAACGAAACTTATGGATTCCAGAGTGGTATTAAACTTGAAATATTAACTTGAGTAATTAACAACAATTAATAGTAATTAATAAAATAATTAACGCATTAACTTGAGTCCTTGAAGGTTAAATACAGTGCGTATTGCGAATGAGAAATGGTCCTGAGACAATCATCATTTATGGAACGACAAATTAAGAAAGGAGGGACGAGAGAATTTAAATTTCGCGGGCTACAGTATCTTAGATGTTCACGCAACCACTGAAAAATTTGCGCCACTTTGCGCTTTGCGCCGATTAACTTTGCGCCGATTCGATATTACCAAAAAAAGCGTTTTCACAACGACGGGACGGAAACTTAGGTAGTAGAGCAGATACAGTATCTCAGATCGTGCCCTTTAACGATGGTGACCTAAAACCAATTTATAACAAGATGAACAAAACTGGTACAGATACAACGGCTCATTGACACAATAATTGACCCATTAGAGCAGCCGAATCCAATGTCCTGTGCTACATCCAAACCAGCACCTTAAGCAATTTCGTTCAAATATTATGAAATACCTAATTTTGTGTTTAGAAACCTGACAAATGTATGAATTCATTGGAACGCAATCAAAACGGTGTCGTTTAAACTCAGCTCTGCAGAAAAAAGTGAACTATGCCCTGCGGGTAAGAGAAATTTTATCAGACGAGTTTGAGCATTTGAATAGGTACTGTACGAGTGAAAGGCAACATAGATTTAAGAACAGACAAAATTGGGCAGAAATCTTGCGCGTATGGCTTGCATTCGTTTGAGGGCGGTTCTGTTCATGCGCACGTGCGGTTTGGTGAGCAGCGCCTTGATCTTGATCTTCTGTCTGAGGCCCGGCGAAGCCGGTGCGGTCTGAGGTGTCGCATCGCCGGCCGCCCCCGCCACTCTCTCGCTGCCCTCCACCGCGTCTCTCTCCTGCATTCTGCGTCGGCCGAACTCTCTTATCCAGGCCTCTGTGTACTTTATGTTGGCCAGATGAACCTTTAGCACTGCGGCGCTCACTTTCTGTCCGTAGCGGCGCCCACACAGCTCCATCTCGGACTTGGTCAGTGGCGTGCGACTGGTGAGAATGTCCTCGAACTCCGCCCACACCCGCTCTCGCTCTGCACCGAACGCACCCGGCCGCACCGCCAGATACTTCATGTAGTCCGACCACAATTGGTTGGTTGACCGGACACTTTGTCTGCGTTTGTCTGCTGCTGCTGAACCACTCGGGCCTTTGTCTATGCTCTCACCTCGACGTGGGGGATAAAACGATCTCTCAATACGAACGGTGGTCGATTGCGGTTTTCTCTGGTCTTCACTCTGCTTTGTTGCTTCACCTTTCTCCTTACCTGCTAGGGTGTTAGGGTTTGTGTTCAAGTCGGCGGTGTTGGTTGAGGTTGGTTGGGAGGGAGGAGCCCGCGTCCGTTTCAGGGTTCTGTGACAGTGCGGACAGTACCTGCTGCTGCAGACACCACTGCTAACGCTGCTCAGTCCGACCAAACTGCTGCAAACTTCGATCAACGCCTTCCCCGGCACAGCCACTCGCACCTCCTCTTCTTTGACCACGCTGCCACGCTCCATCGCGGTCAGTACACACACAACACCAGTAGAATACTACAGAACAAGTATAAACAGTGACACTACGCTCAAACAATACCTGTGTAAATAGAACTGTGCAACCGTATTGTAGGTAACTCCTTCACTGTCAAACAAGGTCAAACTATTAAAATGCTATTAAAATCCTATTAAAATAAATTTTAATATTCAGCCCCTCTGTGTATTTTTAATTTAATTTAATATAATAGTAGGCCCTCTATTTTAATATTAATATAAATTTAATACTATTAAAATGGCACTATTAATAATAGTTTTATTTTTATATTAAAATCACAGTAATTATATCAAGCCGTACTAAAACAGAATCTCATTTGCAACTTGCTTTGCTATCGGTCGCCTGCGGCTAAACCGTACGTACATTTGTCTGCATTTTATAGCAACTCTGAAACCTCTCTCGCCAAAAAAACATTTAATCTACATACATGTTACATGATGAAGGAATGCGTGATTCCGAGAGTGTTTGCATTATCGAGCTGTTTGGCTGTTGCTTCGTGTGATTGTGTTGTTGTGATTGTGTTGCGCGTGTGTTGTGTTTACTACTATCCGACCTATAAATAAATCCCTTTCAATGATTACATGACATACATTACGGACATGTTACATGACCTGTTACTACTGTACATGCATGTAATGTTTCTATACCCCAGCAAACAAAGTCAATAAATAAGGTCTGTAGTGTCATTGCAAGAGGCTCTGCTACATTTCTGGGTTCGAAACCGGTCGAAGCGAATGGAAGTAGTCAACCGGTCGAAGCGAATGGAAGTAGTCGACGTAAAGCCCAACCCAGGCAGCCGAAAGCCGGTGATGGCCAGTAGGTAAATGGTAATAAAAACGCGTTGCCGTTCCACCTAATGGCAGCAAAGGGGGGTTGTCTGAATGCAGGGCTACCCCATTGAAGGGCTCTGAAAAGAGCGAGGGGTGTCCTGAGCTGTCCGAAAGGGCAGTGGAACTCAAAAACAACAAACAAAACAAACCGGTGAACATGCGCTGACACCGAATGGTGCATCTGGCCATCGCGGTACGGCACGCGGGGATAGTGCGCCCGGGCGCGGTGGTGTACGTACTCTAAAAACGGTTGGCGGTGGTGGTTTTTAATTAGTAGGGATGCAAATGGTATCCGGTATTATTTGGTATTTTTGTATAAACCAAATAATACCGGATAATACCAAATAGTTTTTAAATAACACAATTACTTGGACTTTCAGCTGATCATAATTCAGCTTATTTTGCGATCGTGGTGGTAGGTATGTTTTACAACATTTGAGCTCATTTTTCTCTTTGTTTTCTTGCTTAAAACAGTAACAAAATGGATTAGAACTGTTTATATAGATGATGATCCACTTTTGTCCAAAATTCTTAACCTGGGGCGTGTACATCGGAGATGCTTCCTGTATGACTGAAAAGTCCCTATTTGACTAGCCTCAACTGAACAGACATGTGAACATGAGCTTCAGCACGTTTATAGAGCTTGTTAAAATTCCTTTTCCAGTAGTGCAAGGGTTATCTGAACGTGGTAAAGCTTGATTTGGGTCACGAAATCAGAGAGATAATCTTTTGGAATAGTTCAGATTGCTATTGACCTATTTTGAAATCTATTTGGTTTTATTTGGTTCAGAAAATACCATTCACTATTTGGTACCCTCCGGCCGGGAGGGGGGTATGGCCGGCCGAGGAGGGAGGGTAAACACCCCTTACCCCCGCGGCATATGTTATAAGGGGTTATGTTTGGTATTTGGTATTTTTCATACCATTTGCATCCCTATTTTAATAATTTTATACTTTTGTCTTCTTCTTTCTTTGGGGTACTAAGGGTAAACGGTGGCTACTTTGAGCGATTAAGATTTTTTGAAATTTCTAGCTTATGGATTCCGGTCTTTAGGTAAGCTAGCATTATCATTTATAATGCAATCGAAAGCTTGAAGTTTGCTCTTCAAAATGATATCAGATGAATGTTGTGCGCTCAACCAAAGACGAGTGTCATTAGGTCTTTTAAAAAAAACACATGGGTATTCATTCAGTCAGATAAGATAGGCAAAGGGCCATACATGTACTACTTCCTGGCCAGCTGGGGGCGGAGGTAAGGGGGGCCTCCGTCTGGAGGGCGTTCAGGGGCGGTTTCGCTCAGGAAAGGGGTACATAATTTCAAAAAGCTCAAAAACCGCCTGGAAATGGGTTTAAGCACGTTTTATAGGCTAAAAATAGGGACCGGAAACGGCGGCCAATTTTGCGCCGCGCCGCCTGCCTAATTTTCTTCGCGCGTTTTCACCACATTGGTGTCGAGGGGGTCAAAATCATCTTTTTTTCAAAAAAATGCGGCTAGAAAAGCGCGTTCTTTTTTTATGGTTATTTATTTTGATTATTTTAACATAACCATTCACCCAAATCGCCTTGGTATACGCTAAGCTGCGGTTGTTTTTGGCTAAAATAAGCGGAAAACAGCGTCAGTGTAAAAAAAGTTTATGATCTCAAAGGGTGCGCCCGACCGACCGTAGTAAAGAGGCATTGATCATCTTTCGTTTGAGCCATTTTTTCGGCATCGATGCAGCCAAAGATCCCGGAAATCAGATTGAAATTTTACATGGTTAAGCATAGGCAGAATCGGTATTTTTCAGAAAACGAAAGTTTGCTCTTAAACAAAGAACAAATAAAAAAGGTGCGCCCGCTTAAATTTTAGTTTAAGTGTTGCTCTTACTAAAATCACTCAGATTTGGTGCCCTAGGTTCGTAAAAGATCCCGGAAATTGGGTTAAAGTTGATGAGGTCGTTAAAATTAGGGGGTATCCAATACGAACGTATTGGGGATCCTGAGCAGCCCAAAGCCAATGGTTTTTATTTTGCTTCTTTACAATCCTTAAGTAGTTTTGTGTTTCTGCTAATCAATATAAGGCTCAGGCTTAACGTGTGTAGTCAATAAATATGGTAAAAAAGCGGAAAAAACATGTAATCGCTTATTCGAGTTAACTTCACATAATTCGTTTTCATTTACAGTGTATATATGTCAATAGAATTCCGGATCAGGTGTAGCCTGGGGGGAAATCAGGAACCGATCCCAAACAGAAATTAATGTGTTTAATAATCATAAATAATTATAAATTAACGATTTCTATCGATAAATATCGATTTTTGATTATTTTTTGGCAAAATTTCAAAATCGTCAAAAATGGTCATGTCGTATATCATTCGAAAGCCCTTCGCCTAACGAGTCTAATGATCACTAAATCAGCATAGAGCAAGCTCCGGGGGGGCCTGTTTTTCCAAATATAAAAGTACCACTAGAGACGCATCAGTATAAGCACGCTCCGGATGGCCTGTTTTCCAAATATAAAAATACCCCTAGGGGACGCATCAGTATAGGCACGCTCCGGAGGGCCTGTTTTCCAAATATAAAAATACCCCTAGGGACGCTTCAGTATAGGAACGCTCCGGAGGGCCTGTTTTAAAAACATAAAAATACCCCTAGGGGGCGCATCATTATAGGGCACGCTCCGGAGGGCCTGTTTTAAAAACACAAAAATACCCCTAGGGGGACGCATCAGTATAGGGCACGCTCCGGAGGGCCTGTTTTCCAAATATAAAAATACCCCTAGAGACGCATCAGTATGGGGCACGCCCCGGAGGGCCTATTTTCCAAATATAAAAATACCCCTAGGGGTACGCATCAGTATAGAGCACGTTCCGGAGTCGTATAGTCATAAGAAAGTTAATTAATTAGTATCTAGTCCATTTCTGACCTTCCCTGATTTCCCCCCCCCCCAGCTACACCTAACCCAGAATTCCTTCAAATTTTCAGCGTTTATTCATAAGTATGATAGATATGTTTTGCCCAAATTTGAGTTGCATATTCCTCCAACGCAAACAGGCACGGAAGGTAGTCCAGTAACGAACCTTATGACTGGCATAGTGGAAATTCCTCCGATAGACACTCCTCCGGTGGAAATTCCTCTGGCCAGAACTCCTCCGGTTGATATTCCTCCTTGTGGAAATTCCTCCTTGTGGAAATTCCTCCGTTTTGAATTCCTCCTGGTGAAAATTCCTCCGTTTAAAATTCCCCCTTTTGAAATTCCTCCGTTTTAAATTCCTCCGCTTAAAATTCCTCCGTTTTAAATTCCCCCGTTTTTAATTCCTCCTGATAGAAATTCCTCCGTTTAAAATTCCTCCTGGTGGGAATTCCTCCGAACATTATCCTGATTCTGAAACCTTTTCTGTATCATTTTGCTTAGCATTGCATTCGATCTGTACCGTCTTTGGTCTTTGATTGACGTGTTAGTTGAATGTTACTCTCTATAATAGCGTGTTTATTGCCTGTCAGTCAAGATAATTGGTTCACTTATCGCCTGGGGCGGACAACAGGAACCGGCTAACTTTGTTAATGAGGTTTTAGCCGCTCCACACCAATCAGCGTAAAGGTTGCTGGTTGCCGGACCGGTAATACTGTGGTCTGTGGCTAGGCTACCTGGTCCTTGACGTATCCGGATCTCGTACACGCCTGTTAGCATGGCGGAGCGGGTTTTTTAATTCGACTATGATGTGGCAGGCTCAGAAAGAGGAAAACCTCTCCTGACCTGCCGCGGTTACCATTACACTGTAAAGAAACTGAATCCCGCTCCCGCCAATCGAGTCATCTGGACCTGCGCGTCCACAAACCGGTGGAGAGGGCGTGTTTGGACCGATGGCGGAAGCCCAGCTATGTACGTGTTACCCCTCTCGGAGCACGTGTCCAGCCCAGCTGCCTGTCCGATTCGCCTGGAGTGAAAGCCAAGAGTCAAACGCAAAAGTTGGTCAAGGAGGTTAGGTGCAAGCCTACATCAATCCTAGAGAGCTATACAACAAATACCGTTAGTTCTTGTTTTGACAGTTACACTATAAAAATGTCGCTCTCTGAGATACTGTAGGCTACTTAGTGAATTACTGTACTTGTACGATTAAATTCAGTTAGCCCTGGGGAACCTCCAGTAAGTAGGTACTGAACCATCCCATGAACACTGGCAGGCCTAACTAACTGCTGTGCGCGCGGTGCACGCTCTTAATTGTTCGGCGGCAATTTTAAACTCGCTTCCGGTAGGCGGACTAGGGAAGAAAGACTGCCGCTACTGTTGTTTGGGTTTACAGGAATCGGTTCGGCATTGGTAGGTATTCAAAAATACCGGTATGCCAGTATTTATCAGGTAGTGGTTAAAAAATTGCGTAGGCCCAATCAGCTACTGTCACTATCACTGAATCAATACTACATTCTTGTAGTCCGATATTCTACACTCTTACGGTACTACAAAACATAAAGACTGTGTATACTGAAACGAAGTAGAGGTCTTTACTAGTAGTCTTGGACAACACAACACACTCACACTCTCAAATGCACAGCACACAACCGCTGGGTAACTCACTAATACAAACACTCACACAAACTATCAAACTCCCGGTTCTATCAATATCAACTATCAAACTATCAATCAAATCACCGGTTCAATCCCGGTCGTCTCCTCCAGAGTGTGTTGTGTTGTCCAAGACTACTAGTAAAGACCTCTACTTCGTTTCATTGGTGCCGAGTACCCATCGAGCCCACCTTCATTTGGTTCCACTACAAGTCCCAGTTCTACTACATACAAAGCTTCTTCTGTTTCCCATTCTCAAGTTCGTGTTCCTTGGTCCTGATCATCAGGCACAGCCGTGCCCCATCTGATGCTCACATGACGACACCTACATTTCTTGAATCCCTCCGACTTCTACGAGAACAAAACCAGCGTGATCTCGAGCAACAGCAGCGATGGTGGCAGCAACGGCAGATCGAACAACAACGGCGTCACCAGGAGTGGCAGATCGAACAACAGCGTCGTGATCAAGAGTGGCAGGTCAAACAACAACAACGGCAGATCGAACAACAGCGTCGTGACCAACAGCGGCAAATCGAACAACAGCGGCGTGATGACCACTTCAACGGTCTGCTCGCTCAATACCTGGCTCAATCCCGGCAGGCTCCTGTGAAAAAGGAAGCAGCTTCGTGTTCTGGCACTTCGGGTGTCCAAGTCGGCTTGTTAGACACTCCCTTCACTGGGTTAACGGTCGATCCTCCGTTCAGTGGGCATTCCAGTTCAGAGAAAGAGATGGTTTCCATTCAAGATGTTCTTGTTTTGCCGGCAGAAGATTTGGCTTTGTTTGTGCATTCAGTTATGGATGAACCTATGGTCTTTGACGTGGATAGAAGAGAGGAAGGAAAAAGAAGAAAGGTGAAGAGGAGAAGAAAGAAACGAATGAAGAGGGATGACGCGCAGTTAGTTGATGGAGCTCCAGAGTCTCTTTGTTTGGCAGAAAGCCGTTCTCAGTTTGTTCCCATTGATGTTGTGCAGCAAGCACCTTGTGGAGATATGAGCTCTGGTTTTCGTTTGGAGAGGAGAAGGAAGAAGTTTGGAAGAGAAAGAAGAAAGATGTTTTGGGAAAGGAGGAGAAAGATGATGATGCGAAGGAAAGTGCTGAGAAGTAAGAGAGTGTGGAGGATGATGAGGAGAAGAGGAATGAAAAGAAGGAGGAAGAAGAGAAGTGCGAAGGGAAGGATCAGAGTAAAGAAAAAGAGGAGACAGAGGAAAGGAGTGGCAGTTCGTTTGAGTTCGTTTCATAGCAGATGCAATCCCGTTTCCCCGTTGACAAGTCATCAGATCCAAGCAAAGGCGCGGAAAGGCCGCAACGTGGCGTGCAAGAGATCGAACCAGCACGGTATCAGTGCAGAGCTACTTACTGGAGATTCCGAATCAACAGAGGCGGAGCACTTCCCGCAGTTCGCTTTCCCCGATTGTCAGGCACAGCGGCGGCCAGTCGACACTCGTTGAAAGGGGAGTGATGAAGAGTTTGATAGTTTGTGTGAGTGTTTGTATTAGTGAGTTACCCAGCGGTTGTGTGCGTGTGCATTTGAGAGTGTGTGAGTGTGTTGTGTTGTCCAAGACTACTAGTAAAGACCTCTACTTCGTTTCAATACATAAACTGGCAATGACACACTGTAAAAATAAGGCATTGGAACCTTGGAGGGGAGCTTAAGTTGAAAGGGGGAATTTAAAAGGGAGGAATTTCCACCAGGAGGAATTTTTAACGGGGGAATTTCCACCAGGAGGAATTTAAAACGGAGGAATTTTTAACGGGGGAATTTCAGAAGGAGGAATTTAAAACGGGGGAATTTCCACCAGGAGGAATTTAAAACGGAGGAATTTCCGCCAGGAGGAATCTGAAACGGAGGAATTATTTTCGGAGGAATCAAAAACGGAGGAATTTCAACCGGAGGAATGTCCACCGGAGGAACTTTTTTCGGAGGAATTTCCACCCAACCTGCACTATACGACTCCAGAACGTGCCCTACACTGATGAATACCCATAGGGGTATTTTTATATTTGGAAAAAAGCCCTCAGGAGCGTGCCCCTGTACTGATGGGTGTCTAGGAGTATATTTATATTTGGAAAACAGGCCCTCCCGGAGGGTACCTATACTGATGCGTCCCCTAGGCGTATTTTTACGTTTTTAAAACAGGCCCTCCGGAGAGTGCCTATACTGATGCGTCCATCTAGGGATATTTTTATATATGGAAAACAGGCCCTCCGGACACAGTTGTTAGGGTCAAAAATTTAAAAAAAAGACTATTTTTAAAAAAAAAGCTTTTTTTTGAAGGCTCAAAAATTTTTTTTTTTTTGAAGAATCAATATGCAAATTAAGGGAAAAAGTGGGGGAAATTCACGTACATACATCCAATTTTTTGTAAATTCTTTGGAAGCAGCCAACATTTTATCCAGCAACCTGCGTAATACTTCTTTTGCATTGAGCCTAACAGCGACTGCGTAAGAAATCCTTCCTTAGGATTCACCCAGAAGTGCCTCTAAAGACAATTTTCGGTGAAATTATGCAGTTACAGGCAGTGTTTAGAGCTGTATTGTCGTTTTCGTACAGGTTTCTCAACTGACTTAAGGTGCAAAAGTGGAAAATTTGTTGTAAGTTTCTGTACTAGCATGCTGGACCCATTTAAGACGATTTGAAGAAAAAAATTTTTTTTTTAATTTAAAAAAAAAAGCAAAAATTTTTGGCCTTCAAAAAATTTTTTTTTAACAACTGTGCCTCCGGAGCCTGCCTATACTGATGCGTCTCTAGGGGTACTTTTATATTTCGCAAAACAGGCCCCCGGGCTTACCCTACATTGTATGTTGATGTAGTGATCATTAGACTCTCCAGGCGAAGGGCTTTCAAATGATATACAACACGACCATTTTGAACGATTTTGAAATTTTTGAATTTTGCCTAAAATAATCGATAATCGATATTTATCGATAAAACAAGTTAATTTATAATTAATTATGATCATTAAAAACATTATGTAATTTTTGTTTGGGAATCGGTTCCTTATTCCCCCCGCTACACCTGATCCGGAATTTCTCACCAAAGTACAAATCGGAGGGGGGTAGGGGGCCAATCCGGGGGTCTGGCCTATTTCGGGTGGGGGGAAGACCACCTGTTACATGTATTGTAGCAGTTCATCCTTGTTTGGAGGGAAGGTGGAAGGGTTGGGGTGTCTGAGCCCAAATTCGGAGTGTGGAGTGCTAAAAACGCTCAAAAATAGCAATTTTGTGCTACAAATCGTATAAAAACGCTGATTAAGTCTCGGGTACCACTTACAGCTAAAAAGCGCTGTTTTACAGGCAATTTTAGTGTCTGAAACTGTAAAAAAATTGTGCCAGAAAAATCGGAGAGGGAGAGTGGAAAAGATCGCTTTGGTGGGCCGGGACCGCCGTGGCACGCCGTAACGTAACTCAGCCAAGTCCTGCTTTTGCAAATTTTGCCCAACTCCA